>CM033472.1:48859827-48898516 GCA_019447015.1 Hymenochirus boettgeri
ATAACAATAGTGGATCACTAAAAAAATACTTGATCTGATTGGTCGATGGAGTGGATCACTAAAAATACTTGAATCTGATTGCGATATTGGAAACCTTTAAAATCATTCTTATTGATTGATATAGAGGACCATAAAATAACAATTAGTGGATCACTAAAAAATACTTGAATTCTGATTGGTCGATGGAGTGGATCCATAAAAATACTGAATCTGATTGGCTGATTTGTAAACCCCTTAAAATGACTAAAATCTTATTGATTGATGTATATTACCATAAATAACAAGTAGTGGATCACTAAAAATACTTGAATCTGATTGTCGATGGAGTGATCACTAAAAATAATACTTGAATCTGATTGGCTGATATTGGAAACCCTTTAAAATCACTAAAATCTTATTGATTGATATAAGAACCATAAATAACAAGTAGTGGATCATAAAAAAAACTTGAATCTGATTGGTCGATGGAGTGGATCACTAAAAAATCTTGATCTGATTGGCTGATATTGGAAACCCTTTAAAATCACTAAAATCTTATTGATTGATATAGAGGACCATAAAATAACAAGTAGTGGATCACAAAAAATACTTGAATCTGATTGGTCGATGGAGTGGATCACTAAAAAATACTGAATCTGATTGGCTGATATTTGAAACCCTTTAAAATCACTAAATCTTATTGATTGATATAAACCATAAAATAACAAGTAGTGGATCACTAAAAAAATACTTGAATCTGATGGGTCTGAGTGGATCACTAAAAAAATCTTGAATCTGATTGGCTGATATGGAAACCCTTTAAAATACTAAAATCTAATTGATTGATATAGAGTACCATAAATAACAAGTAGTGGATCACTAAAAAAATACTTGAATCTGATTGGTCGATGGAGTGGATCCACTAAAAATACTTGAATCTGATTGGCTGATATGGGAACCCTTTAAAATCACTAAATCTTATTGATTGATATAGAGGACCATAAATAAAAGTAGTGGATCACTAAAAAATACTTGAATCTGATTGGTCGATGGAGTGGATCACTAAAAAATACTGAATCTGATTGGCTGATATTGAAACCTTTAAAATCACTAAAATCTTATTGATTGATATAAACCATAAAATACAAGTAGTGGATCACTAAAAAAATACTTGAATCTGATTGGTCGATGGAGTGGATCACTAAAAAATACTTGAATCTGATTGGCTGATATTGGAAACCCTTTAAAATCACTAAAATCTTATTGATTGATATAGAACCATAAAATAACAAGTAGTGGATCACTAAAAATACTTGAATCTGTTGGTCGATGGAGTGGATCACTAAAAATTACTGAAATCTTTTGGCTGATATTGGAAACCCTTTAAAATCACTAAAATCTTATTGATTGATATAGAGGACCATAAATAACAGTAGTGGATCACTAAAAAAATACTTGAATCTGATTGGTCGATGGAGTGGATCACTAAAAATCCTTGAATCTGATTGGCTGATATTGGAAACCCTTTAAAATACTAAAATCTATTGATTGATGTATAGAACCATAAAATAACAAGTAGTGGATCACTAAAAAAAATCATTCTTGAATCTGATGGCTGATATTGTAAACCCTTTAAAATCACTAAAATTTTATTGATTGATATAGAGGCCATAAATAAAAGTAGTGGATCACTAAAAAATACTTGAATCTGATTGGTCGATGGAGTGATCACTAAAAAATCTGAATCTGTTGGCTGATATTGTAAACCCCTTAAAATGACTAAAATCTTATTGATTGATGTATATTACCATAAAATAAACAAGTATGGATCACAAAGAAGAATATCATGATGAATATCTGATTGGTCGATGGAGTGGATCACTAAAAAATACTAATCTGATTGGCTGATATTGGAAACCCTTTAAAATAACTAAATCTTATTGATTATATGAACCATAAAATAACAAGTAGTGGATCACTAAAAAAATACTTAATCTGATTGGTCGATGGAGTGGATCACTAAAAAATACTTGAATCTGATTGGCTGATTTTAAACCTTTAAAATCATATCTTATTGATTGATATAGAGGACCTAAAATACACAGTTGGATCACTAAAAAATACTTGAATCTGATTGGTCGATGTGAGTGGATCACTAAAAAATACTGAAATCTGATTGGCTGATATTGTAAACCCCTTAAAATGACTAAAATCTTATTGATTGATGTATATTACCATAAATAACATAGTGGATCACACAAAGAATACTTGAATCTGATTGGTCGAGTGGAGTGGATCACTAAAAAATTCTTGAATCTGATTGGCTGATATTGGAAACCCTTTAAAATCACTAAAATCTATTATTGATTGATATAGAGACCATAAAAATAACAGTAGTGGATCACTAAAAATACTTGAATCTGATTGGTGTCGATGGAGTGGATCACTAAAAAATACTTGAATCTGATTGGCTGATATTGGAAACCCTTTAAAATCACTAAAATCTTATTGATTGATATAGAGGACCATAAAATAACAAGTAGTGGATCACTAAAAAAAATACTTGAATCTGATTGGTCGATGGAGTGGATCACTAAAAAATACTTGAATCTGATTGGCTGATATTGGAAACCCTTTAAAATCACTAAAATCTTATTGATTGATATAGAGGACCATAAATAACAATAGTGGATCACTAAAAAAATACTTGAATCTGATTGGTCGATGGAGTGGATCACTAAAAAATACTGAATCTGATTGGCTGATATTAAACCCTTTAAAATACTAAAATCTTATTGATTGATATATACCATAAATAAAAGTAGTGGATCACTAAAAAAATCTTGAATCTGATTGGTCGATGGTGTGATCACTAAAAAATACTTGAATCTGATTGGCTGATATTGGAAACCTTTAAAATCACTAAAATCTTATTGATTGATATAGAACCATAAAATACCAAGTATGGATCACTAAAAATACTTGAATCTGATTGGTCGATGGAGTGGATCACTAAAAAATACTTGAATCTGATTGGCTGATATGGAAACCCTTAAAATCACTAAAATCTTATGATTGATATAGGACCATAAATACAAGTATGGATACTAAAAATACTTGAATCTGATTGGTCGATGGGTGGATCACTAAAAAATCTTGAATCTGATTGGCGATATGGAAACCCTTTAAAATCACTAAATCTTATTGATTGATATAGAGGACCATAAAAAAAGTAGTGATATCACTAAAAAAATACTTGAATCTGATTGGTCGATGGAGTGGATCACTAAAAAATACTTGAATCTGATTGGCTGATATTGAAACCCTTTAAAATCACTAAAATCTTATTGATTGATATAGAGGACCATTAACAAATAGTGGATCACTAAAAATAATTGAATCTGATTGGTCGATGGAGTGGATCACTAAAAAATCTTGAATCTGATTGGCTGATATTGGAAACCCTTTAAAATCACTAAAATCTTATTGATTGATTAAGAACCATAAAATAACAAGTAGTGGATCACTAAAAAATACTTGATCTGATTGGTCGATGGAGTGGATCACTAAAAAATACTTGAATCTGATTGGCTGATATTGAAACCCTTAAAATACTAAAATCTTATTGATTGATTGAATTACCATAAATAACAAGTAGTGGATCACTAAAAAAAATACTTGAATCTGATTGGTCGATGGAGTGGATCACTAAAAAATCTTGAATCTGATGGCTGTATGGAAACCCTTTAAAATAACTAAATCTTATTGATTGATGAATAACCATAAATAACAGTAGTGTGGATCACTAAAAAAATACTTGAATCTGATTGGTCGATGGAGTGGATCACTAAAAAATACTTGAATCTGATTGGCTGATATTGGAAACCCTTTAAAATCACTAAAATCTTATTGATTGATAGATGGACCATAAATAACAAGTAGTGGATCACTAAAAAAATACTTGAATCTGATTGTTCGATGGAGTGGATCACTAAAAAATACTTGAATCTGATTGGCTGATATTGAACCCTTTAAAATCACTAAAATCTTATTGATTGATATAACCATAAATAACAGTAGTGGATCACTAAAAAAATACTTGAATCTGATTGGTCGATGGAGTGGATCACTAAAAATACTTGAATCTGATTGGCTGATATTGAAACCCTTTAATCACTAAAATCTTATTGATTATATAGAGGACCATAAAAATAACAATAGTGGATCACTAAAAAAATACTTGAATCGATTGGTCGATGGAGTGGATCACTAAAAAATACTGAATCTGATTGGCTGATATTGTAAACCCTTAAAATGACTAAAATCTTTATTGATGATGTAATTACCATAAAATAACAAGTAGTGGATCACCAAAGAAATACTTGAATCTGATTGTCATGGAGTGGATCACAAAAAAACTTGAATCTGATTGGCATGGGTGGATCACTAAAATACTTGAATCTGATTGGCTGATATTGGAAACCCTTTAAATAACTAAATCTTATTGATTGTATAAGAGACCATAAATACAAGTAGTGGATCACTAAAAAATACTTGAATCTGATTGGTCGATGGAGTGGATCACTAAAAAAATACTGAAATCTGATTGGCTGATATTGAAACCTTTAAAATCCTAAATCTTATTGATTGATATAGACCATAATAACAAGTAGTGGATCACTAAAAAAAATACTTGAATCTGATTGGTCGATGGAGTGATCACTAAAAATACTTGAATCTGATTGGCTGATATTGGAAACCCTTTAAAATCACTAAAACTTATTGATTGATATAGATAGACCATAAAATAACAAGTAGTGGATCACTAAAAAATACTTGAATCTGATTGGTCGATGGAGTGGATCACTAAAAAATCTTGAATCTGATTGGCTGATATTGAAACCCTTTAAAATCAACTAATCTTATTGATTGATTATATAAAAAATAACAAGTAGTGGATCACTAAAAAATACTTGAATCTGATGGTCGATGGAGTGGATCACTAAAAATACTTGAATCTGATTGGCTGATATTGGAACCCTTTAAAATCACTAATCTTATTGATTTGATACCATAATAATAACAAGTAGTGGATCACTAAAAAAATACTTGAATCTGATTGGTCGATGGAGTGGATCACTAAAAAATACTGAATCTGATTGGCTGATATTGAAAACCCTTTAAAATCACTAAAATCTTATTATTGATATAGAATGCCATAAATACACGTAGTGGATCACTAAAAAAATACTTGAATCTGATTGGTCGATGGAGTGGATCACTAAAAATTCTTGAATCTGATTGGCTGATATTGGAAACCCTTTAAAATACTAAAATCTTATTGATGATATAGAAATACCATAATAACAAGTAGTGGATCACTAAAAAAATACTTGAATCTGATTGGTCGATGGAGTGGATCACTAAAAATACTTGAATCTGATTGGCTGATATTGGAACACCCTTTAAATCACTAAAATCTTATTGATTGATATAGAGGACCATAAATAAAAGTAGTGGATCACTAAAAAAATACTTGAATCTGATTGGTCGATGGAGTGGATCACTAAAAAATACTTGAATCTGATTGGCTGATATTGGAAACCTTTAAAATCACTAAAATCTTATTGATTGATAGTAAACCATAAAATACAAGTAGTGGATCACTAAAAAAAATACTTGAATCTGATTGGTCGTGGAGTGGATCACTAAAAAATACTGAATCTGATGGGCTGATATTGAAACCCCTTTAAAATACTAAAATCTTATTGATTGATATATACCATAAATAACAAGTAGTGGTCACTAAAAAATCTTGAATCTGATTGGTCGATGGAGTGGATCACTAAAAATACTTGAATCTGATTGGCTGATATTGAAACCCTTTAAAATCACTAAAATCTTATTGATTGATATAGGTACCATAAAATAACAAGTTGGATCACTAAAAAAAATACTTGAATCTATTGGTCGATGGAGTGGATCACTAAAAAAAATTACTTGAATCTGATTGGCTGATATTGAAACCCTTTAAAATCACTAAAATCTTATTGATTGATATAGGTACCATAAAATAACAAGTAGTGGATCACTAAAAAATACTTGAATCTGATTGGTCATGGAGTGGCACTAAAAATACTTGAATCTGATTGGCTGATATTGAAACCCTTTAAAATCACTAAAATCTTATTGATTGATATAGAATACCATAAAAACAAGTAGTGGATCACTAAAAATACTTGAATCTGATTGGTCGATGGAGTGATCACTAAAAAATACTTGAATCTGATTGGCTGATATTGAAACCCTTAAAACTAAAATCTTATTGATTGATATAGAAACCATAAATAACAAGTAGTGGATCACTAAAAATACTTGAATCTGATGTGGTCGATGGAGTGGATCACTAAAAAATACTTGAATCTGATTGGCTGATATTGGAAACCCTTTAAAATCACTAAAATCTTATTGATTGATATAATACCATAAAAACAAGTAGTGGATCACTAAAAAATACTTGAATCTGATTGGTCGATGGAGTGGATCACTAAAAAATACTTGAATCTGATTGGCTGATATTGAAAACCCTTTAAAATCCTAAAATCTTATTGATTGATTAGATAACCATAAATAACAAGTAGTGGATCACTAAAAAATACTTGAATCTGATTGGTCGATGGAGTGGATCACTAAAAAATCTTGAATCTGATTGGCTGATATGGGAAACCCTTAAAATAACTAAAATCTTATTGATTGATATAGAACCATAAATAACAAGTAGTGGACAATTTTTGATTGTGTGGGGGTGGATCACTAAAAAATACTGAATCTGATTGGGTCTCTAGAGTTGATGTGTACACAAAAAACTGTGAACAAATACTTGAATCTGATTGCTTGATTGGAAACAAACACTTTAAAAATCACTAAAAACAACATTATGAATTGATTTAAGTAATTACACAAATACAAAGAAGTAGTGGATCACTAAAAAATACTTGAATCTGATTTCTGGAGTGATCACTAAAAAATACTCAAACTAATAGAATTCTGATGGAGGACAAAAATCGATTTGGATAACGACAAATTGAAAAAAGGGTCACACTAAAAATCGATTTGTAATACAGAGGTTAAAAAGGGAAACCAATAAATAAAACACAGGTAGTAGGAAACACAACGTAAGCAAAGGATAACCTATTTAATAAGAAGGGAATCGCGTAGTGGACAACACATACAAACTTGGGCTATGACATAAAAACACTGTCTGTGGTCTGGCTGAAGGTAAACCCCTAAAATGACAAAATCTGATTGATGATGTAATATCAATACCAAAAGATCAAGAGGACCCTAAAGACAAACAAACACGAGAGATGATAGTGACAAGAAAAAATCACAAAATATAAAACTGAATGTATGATCAGAAAACAATATCGAGGTGGAATAACACAAAAAATCTTGAATAACTGATGGTGATATGTGAGGACTAAACCCATTGAAAAGGGACAAACAAACAAAATCAAATCCTGCAAAAATCATTATAATGAACTAAGAATAGTAAGAGCTATAATAAGACCATAAAGTAGCAGATAGAACACTAAAAAAAATACAGAATCGAAATCTGATGGATCAGGAGTGGGAACAACGACACAAAAAATTCGTAATCTAGAATTGCGCTGATTGGAAACCCTTATAAAAATCAACACTAAGAATGCTATATAGAGATATGATATAGGATCAACAACAAGAATAACAAACGTAGGAGGAAACAGCAAATGAACAAAACATGAGATAGACATTCTACGTGACTGAAAAATAAAGCGAGGGACAATCAAACCAAATAAGGAGCAAAAGACACTACAGAACTCAAAAAGTGATTGCTGATATTGGAAACCCTAATCTAAAATCTTATTAGATAGAGGACCTAATAAAAGTAGTGGCACAAAAAACTTGAACGGATTGGTCGTGGGGGTGGATCACTAAAAAATACTTGAATCTGATTGCTATATGAAACCCTTAAAAAAAATACTAAAATCTATGATTGATATAGATAAACCATAAATAACAAGTAGTGGATCACTAAAAAAATACTAATCTGATTGGTCGATGGAGTGGATCATAAAAAAATACTAATCTGATGGGCTGATTGGAAACCCTTAAAATCACTAAAAATCTATTGATGATATGGGGCCATCATCAAGTAGTGGATCATAAAAAAAACTTGAATCTGATTGGTCGATGGAGTGGATCACTAAAAATACTTGAATCTGATTGGTGTATTGGACCCTTTAAAATCCTAAACCTTATTGATGGGATATAATGACCATAAATAAAAACAATTAGTGTGAGATCACTAAAAAATACTTGAATCTGATTGTCATGGAGTGGACACTAAAAAAATACTAAATCTGATTGGCTGATATTGTAACCCCTTAAAAATGACTAAAATCTTATTGATTGATGAATTACCATAAAATAACAGTAGTGGATCACAAAAAATAATCTAGATGATGATCACAAAGAAATCTGATGATTGGTCGATGGAGTGGATCACAAAAATCTTGAATCTGATTGGCTGTATGGAAACCCTTAAAATCACATAAATCTTATTGATGGATAGATACCATAAATAACAAGTAGTGGTCACAAAAAAAATACTTGAATCTGATTGGTCGATGGAGTGATCACTAAAAAATACTTGAATCTGATTGGCTGATATTGGAAACCCTTTAAAATCACTAAAATCTTGGATATATGAGGACCATAAATAAAATAGTGGATCACTAAAAAAATACTTGATCTGATTGGTCGATGAGTTATCACTAAAAAATACTGATCTGATTGGTCATGGAGTGGATCACTAAAAATACTGAATCTGATTGGCTGATATTGGAAACCCCTTAAAAACTAAATCTTATGGATTGATGTATATTACCTAAATAAACAAGTAGTGGATCACTAAAAAATACTTGAATCTGATTGGTCATGGAGTGGATCACTAAAAAAACTTGAATCTGATTGGCTGATATTGGAAACCCTTTAAAATCACTAAAATCTTATTGATTATATAATACCATAAAATAACAATAGTGGATCACTAAAAAATACTTGAATCGGATTGTTCGATGGAGTGGATCACTAAAAAAACTTGAATCTGATTGGCTGATATGGAAAACCCTTAAAATACTAAAATCTTATTGATGATTAGAATCCATAAAAACCGTAGTGGATCACTAAAAAAATACTTGAATCTGATTGGTCGATGGAGTGGATCACTAAAAAATTTGAATCTGATTGGCTGATATTGGAAACCCTTTTAAATCACTAAAATCTTATTGATTGATATAGAGTACCATAAAATAACAAGTAGTGGATCACTAAAAAATACTTGAATCTGATTGTATTGATTCGATGATGAGTGATGATGGTCACTAAACTGAATCTGATTGGCTGATATTGGAAACCCTTTAAAAAACTAAAATCTTATTGATTGATATAGATATCACCATAAATAACAAGTAGTGGATCACTAAAAAATACTTGAATCTGATTGGTCGATGGAGTGATCACTAAAAAATACTTGAATCTGATTGGCTGATATTGTAAACCTTTAAAATGCATCTATTGTTGATATAGAGGACCATAAAATAACATAGTGGATCACTAAAAAATACTTGAATCTGATTGGTCTGATGGAGTGGATCACTAAAAAATACTTGAATCTGATTGGCTGATATTGAAACCCTTTAAAATCACTAAATCTTATTGATTGATTAGAGGACCATAATAAAATATTGGATCACTAAAAAATACTTGAATCTGATTGGTCGTGGAGTGGATCACTAAAAAATACTTGAATCTGATTGGCTGATATTGGAAACCCTTAAATCACTAAAATCTTATTGATTGATATAGAACCATAAAATACAAGTAGTGGATCACTAAAAAAAATACTTGAATCTGATTGGTCGATGGAGTGGATCACTAAAAAAATACTTGAATCTGATTGGCTGATATGGAAACCCTTAAAATCACTAAAATCTTATGATTGATATAGTATAAAAATAACAAGTAGTGGATCACAAAAAATACTTGAACTGATTGTGCGATGGAGTGGATCACTAAAAAATACTTGAATCTGATTGGCTGATATTGAAACCCTTAAAATCACTAAAATCTTATTGATTGATATAGAACCATAAAATAACAAGTAGTGGATCACTAAAAAAATACTTGAATCTGATTGGTCGATGGAGTGGATCACTAAAAAATATCTTGAATCGTGATTGGCTGATATGGAAACCCTTAAAATCACTAAAATCTTATTGATTGATATATAGACCATAAAATACAAGTAGTGGATCCAAAAAAAATACTTGATCTGATTGGTCGATGGAGTGGATCACTAAAAAATCTTGAATCTGATTGGCTGATATTGGAAACCCTTTAAAATCACTAAAATCTTATTGATTGATTAGAGGACCTTAAAATAAAGTAGTGGATCACTAAAAAAATACTTGATCTGATTGGTCGATGGAGTGGATCACTAAAAAATACTAATCTGATTGGCTGATATTGGAAACCCTTTAAAATCACTAAAATCTTATTGATTGAATAGAGAACCATAAATAAAGTAGTGGATCACTAAAAAAATACTTGAATCTGATTGGTCGATGGAGTGGATCACTAAAAAATATCTTGATCTGATTGGCTGATATTGGAAACCCTTTAAAATCACTAAAATCTTATTGATTGATATAGACCCTAAAATAACAGTAGTGGATCACTAAAAAATACTTGAATCTGATTGGTCGATGGAGTGGATCACTAAAAAATACTGAAATCGATTGGCTGATATTGAAACCCCTTAAAAGACTAAAATCTTATTGATTGATTATAGTCCATAAAATAACAAGTAGTGGATCACTAAAATACTTGAATCTGATTGTCGTGGAGTGGATCACTAAAAAATACTGAATCTGATGGCTGATATTGAAACCCTTAAAATCACTAAATCTTATTGATTGATATAGAGTACCATAAAATAACAAGTGGATCACTAAAAAAAATACTTGAATCTGATTGGTCGATGGAGTGGATCACTAAAAAATTACTGAATCTGATTGGCTGATATTGTAAACCCTTTAAAATCACTAAAATCTTATGATTGTATGATACCATAAAATAACAGTATGTGATCACTAAAAAAATACTTGAATCTGATTGGTCGATGGAGTGGATCACTAAAATACTTGAATCTGATTGGCTGATATTGGAAACCCTTAAAAATCACTAAACTTTTGATTATAATGAGGACCAAAAATAACAGTAGTGATCACTAAAAAATACTTGAACTGATTGGTCGATGGAGTGGATCACTAAAAAATACTTGAATCTGATTGGCTGATATTGGAAACCCTTTAAAATCACTAAAATCTTATTGATTGATAGATAGGACCATAAATAAAAGTAGTGGATCACTAAAAAAATACTTGAATCTGATTGGTCGATGGAGTGGATCACTAAAAATACTTGAATCTGATTGGCTGATATTGAACACCTTAAAAAATCACTAAAATCTTATTGATGTGATATAAGGACCATAAAATAACAAGTAGTGGATCACTAAAAAATACTTGAATCTGATTGGTCGATGGAGTGGATCACTAAAAAAATACTGAAATCTGATTGGCTGATATTGAACCCCTTAAAACTAAATCTTATTGATTGATGATATAACCATAAATAAAGTAGTGGATCACTAAAAATACTTGAATCTGATTGGTCATGGAGTGGATCACTAAAAAATACTGAATCTGATTGGCTGATATTGAAACCCTTTAAAATCACTAAAATCTTATTGATTGATATAGAGCCCATAAAATAACAAGTAGTGGATCACTAAAAAAATCCTTGAATCTGATTGGTCGATGGAGTGGATCACTAAAAAATCTGAATCTGATTGGCTGATATTGGAAACCCTTTAAAATCACTAAAATCTTATTGATGATATAGGTACCATAAAATAACAAGTAGTGGATCACTAAAAAAATACTTGAATCGGATTGGTCGATGGAGTGGATCACTAAAAAATACTTGAATCTGATTGGCTGATATGGAAACCCTTTAAAATCACTAAAATCTTATTGATTGTATATAGATGACCATAATAAAAGTAGTGGATCACTAAAAAAATACTTGAATCTGATTGGTCGATGGAGTGGATCACTAAAAAATACTTGAATCTGATTGGCTGATATTGGAAACCCTTTAAAATCACTAAAATCTTATTGATTGAATAGATATACCATAAATAACAAGTAGTGGATCACTAAAAAATACTTGAATCTGATTGGTCGATGGATGGATCACTAAAAAATACTTGAATCTGTGTATATGCTGATATTGGAAACCCTTTAAAATCACTAAAATCTTATTGATTGATATAAGGACCATAATAATAAGTAGTGATCACTAAAAAAATACTTGAATCTGATTGGTCGTGGAGTGATCACTAAAAATACTTGAATCTGATTGGCTGATATTGGAAACCCTTTAAAATAACTAAAATCTTATTGATTGATATGAGGACCATAAAATAACAGTAGTGGATCACTAAAAATACTTGAATCTGATTGGTCGATGAGTGGATCACTAAAAATACTGAAATCTGATTGGCTGATATTGTAAACCCTTAAAATGACTAAAATCTTATTGTATGATATTACCATAAAATAACAAGTAGTGGATCACCAAAAAATACTTGAATCTGATTGGTCAGGGAGTGGATCAAAAATGATCTGATGGCGATGATGCACTAAAAATACTTGAATTCTGATTGGCTGATATTGGAAACCCTTATAAATCACTAAATCTTATTGATTGATATAGAAACCATAAATACAATTATTGGATCACTAAAAAATACTTGAATCTGATTGGTCGATGGAGTGGATCACTAAAAAATACTGAATCTGATTGGCTGATATTGGAAACCCTTTAAAATCACTAAAATCTTATTGATTGTATAGATACCATAAATAAAAGTAGTGGATCACTAAAAAAATACTTGAATCTGATTGGTCGATGGAGTGGATCACTAAAAAATCTTGAATCTGATTGGTCATGGATGATCACTAAAAATCTGAATGATTGGCTGATATTGTAAACCCCTTAAAATACTAAAATCTTATTGATTGATGTATATTCCATAAATACAAGTAGTGGATCACAAAGAAATACTTGAATCTGATGGGTCGATGGAGTGGATCACTAAAAAATACTTAATCTGATTGGCTTATATGGAAACCCTTTAAAATCACTAAAATTTATTGATGATAATAGAGTACCAAAAATAACAAGTAGTGGATCACTAAAAAATACTTGAATCTGATTGGTCATGAGAGTGGATCACTAAAAAATACTTGAATCTGATTGGCTGAAGTGTTATGGTCCTCTATATCAATCAAAAGATTTTAGTATTTTAAAGGGTTTTCCAATATCAGCCAATCAATTCAAGTATTTTTAGTGATCCACCCATCGACCAATCAGATTCAGTTTCTTTGTGATCCACTCCATGACCAATCAGATTCAATGTATTCTTTGGTGATCCACTACTTGTTATTTTATGGTAATATACATCAATCAATAAGATTTTAGTCATTTTAAGGGGTTTACATATCAGCCAATCAGATTCAAGTATTTTTTAGTGATCCACTCCATCGACCAATCAGATTCAATATTTTTTAGTGATCCACTACTTTTATTTATGGTCCTCTATATCAATCAATAAGATTTTAGTGATTTAAAGGGTTTCCAATATCAGCCAATCAGATTCAAGATTTTTTAGTGATCCACTCCATCACCAATCAGATTCAAGTATTTTTTTAGTGATCCACTACTTGTATTTTATGGTCCTCTAATCATCAATAAGATTTTAGTGATTTTAAGGGTTTCCAATATCAGCCAATCAGATTCAAGATATTTTTTAGTGATCCACTCCATCGACCAATCAGATTCAAGTATTTTTTGTGATCCACTACTTATTTAATGGTCCTTATATCAATCATAAGATTTTAGTGATTTTAAAGGGTTTCCAATATCAGCCAATCAGATTCAAGTATTTTTTAGTGATCCACTCCACGACCAATCAGATTCAAGTATTTTTTTTGTGATCCACTACTTTTATTTTATGGTCCTCTATATCAATCAATAAGATTTTAGTGATTTAAAAGGGTTTCCAATATCAGCCAATCAGATTCAGAGATTTTTTAGTGATCCACTCCATCGACCAATCAGATTCAAGTATTTTTTTAGTGATCCACTACTTGTATTTTATGGTCCTCTATTCAATCAATAAGATTTTATGATTTTAAAGGGTTTCAATATCAGCCAATCAGATTCAAGTATTTTTTAGTGATCCACTCCATCGACCAATCAGATTCAAGTATTTTTTTAGTGATCCACTACTTGTATTTATGGTCTCTATATCATCAATAAGATTTTAGTGATTTTAAAGGGTTTCCAATATCAGCCAATCAGATTCAGATTTTTTAGTGATCCACTCCATCGACCAATCAGATTCAAGTATTTTTTTGTGATCCACTACTTGTTATTTTATGGTCCTTTATATCAATCAATAAGATTTTAGTGATTTTAAAGGGTTTCCAATATCAGCCAATCAGATTCAAGTATTTTTTTAGTGATCCACTCCATCGACCAATCAGATTCAAGTATTTTTTTAGTGATCCACTACTTGTTATTTTATGGTCCTCTATATCAATCAATAGATTTTTAGTGATTTAAAGGGTTTCCAATATCAGCCAATCAGATTCAGATTTTTTTAGTGATCCACCATCCATCGACCAATCAGATTCAAGTATTTTTTAGTGATCCACTACTTGTTATTTTATGGTCTCTATATCAATCAATAAGATTTTAGTGATTTTAAAGGGTTTCCAATATCAGCCAATCAGATTCAGATATTTTTTAGTGATCCACTCCATCGACCAATCAGATTCAAGTATTTTTTTAGTGATCCACTACTTGTTATTTTATGGTCTCTATACAATCATAAGATTTTAGTGATTTTAAGGGTTTCCAATATCAGCCAATCAGATTCAAGTTTTTTTAGTGATCCACTCCATCGACAATCAGATTCAAGTATTTTTTAAGTGATCCACTACTTGTTATTTATGGTATATACATCAATCAATAAATTTTAGTCATTTTAAGGGGTTCAATATCAGCCAATCAGATTCAGTATTTTTAGTGATCCACTCCATCGACCAATCAGATTCAAGTATTTTTTTTAGTGATCCACTACTTGTTTTTTATGGTCCTCTATATCATTCAATAATGATTTTAAAGGTTTCAATATCAGCCAATCAGATTCAAGTATTTTTTAGTGATCCACTCCATCGACCAATCAGATTCAAGTATTTTTTTTAGTGATCCACTACTTGTTATTTATTGTCCTCTATATCAATCAATAAGATTTTAGTATTTTAAAGGGTTTCCAATATCAGCCAATCAGATTCAGTATTTTTTAGTGATCCACTCCATCGACCAATCAGATTCAAGTTTTTTCTTTGTGATCCACATCTCAATTGACCAATCAGATTCAAGTATTTCTTTGGGTGATCCACTACTTGTTTTTTTATGGTAATATACATCAATCATAAGATTTTAGTCATTTTTAAGGGGTACAATATCAGCCAATCAGATTCAGATTTTTTTTAGTGATCCACTCCATCGACCAATCAGATTCAAGTATTTTTTTAGTGATCCACTACTTGTTATTTATATGGTCCTCTAATCAATCAATAAATTTTAGTGATTTTAAGGGTTTCCAATATCAGCCAATCAGATTCATATTTTTTTTAGTGATCCACTACTTGTTTATTGTTATGGTCCTATATCAATCAATAAGATTTTAGTGATTTTAAAGGGTTTCCAATATCAGCCAATCAGATTTCAGTATTTTTTAGTGATCCACTCATCGACCAATCAGATTCAAGTATTTTTTTAGTGATCCACTACTTTTATTTAATGGTCCTCTATATCAATCATAAGATTTTAGTGATTTTAAAGGTTTCCAATCTTAATTTAATGGTCCTCTATATCTCCATCAATAAGATGTATCATTTGATTTTAAAGGGTTTGTCACAATATCAGCCACAAGCGAGTGCAAGGGCATTTCAAGTATTTTTTATGTGTCCACTTCATCGACGGCAATCATGATCAATGTATTTTTTTTTTTAGTGATCCACTACTTGTTATTTTCATGGTACTATATCAAATCAATAGCATTTTAGTATTTTAAAGGGTTTCCATAATTCAGGCGCCAATCAGATTCAAGAATTTTTTAGTGATCCCTCACTCCCGACCATCAATTCAAGTATTTTTTTATTGATCCCTACTTGTTATTTATGGTATCTCTATATCAATCATAAGATTTTAGTGTTATTTTAAAGGGTTTTCAATATCAGCCATCAGTCAAGTATTTTTTAGTGATCCCTCCACATCGACCATCAGATTCAAGTATTTTTTTAGTGATCCACTACTTTTATTTATGGTACTCTATATCAATCAATCAGATTTGAGTGATTTTTAAAGGTTTCCATATCAGCCATCAATTCAAGATTTTTAGTGATCCACTCCATCGACAATCAGATTCAAGTATTTTTTAAGTGATCCACTACTTGTTATTTATGGTACCTCATATCATCAATTAAGATTTAGTGATTTTAAAGGGTTTCAATATCAGCCATCGATTCAGAATTTTTTTAGTGATCCACTCCATCGACCCTCAGATTCAGTATTTTTTAGTGATCCACTACTTGTTATTTTATGGTCCTCTATATCAATCACATAAGTTTTTTAGTGATTTTAAAGGGTTTCCAATTCACCCATCAGATTCAAGTATTTTTTTAGTGACCACTCCATCGACCAATCAGATTCAAGTATTTTTTAGAGTGATCCACTACTTTTATTTATTGTCCCTATATCAATCAATAAGATTTTAGTGATTTTAAAGGGTTTCCAATATCAGCCACAATTCAGATTTTTTTTATTAGTGATCCACTCCCATCGACCAATCAGATTCAGTATTTTTTTTAGTGTCCACTACTTTCTTTTGAGTGCCTTTATCAATCAATAAGATTTTAGTTAGTTAAGGGTTTCCAATATCACAATAATTCAGTCATTTTAGTGATCCATCATCGCCCAATCAGATTCAAGTTTTTTTGGTGATCCACTCCTGACCATCAGATTCAAGTATTTCTTTGGTGATCCACTACTTGTTTATTTTATGGTACTATACATCAATCAATAAGATTTAGTATTTTAAAGGGGTTTACAATATCAGCCAATCAGATTCAGTATTTTTTTAGTGATCCACTCCATCGACCAATCAGATTCAAGTATTTTTAGTGATCCACTACTTGTTATTTTATGGTCCTCTAATCATCAATAATATTTTAGTGATTTTAAAGGGTGTTCTAATATCAGCCAATCAGATTCAAGAATTTTTTAGTGTATCCACTCCATCGACCAATCAGATTCAAGTATTTTTTTAGTGATCCACTACTAGTTCTTTTATGGTCCTCTATATCAACTCAATAAGATTTTAGTGATTTTAAAGGTTTCCAATATCAGCCAATCAGATTCATTATTTTTAGTGATCCACCCATCGACCAATCAGATTCAAGTATTTTTTTTAGTGATCCATACTTCTTATTTAATGGTCCTCTATATCAATCAATAATATTTTAGTGATTTAAAAGGTTTTCCAATATCAGCCAATCAGATTCAAGTATTTTTTAGTGATCCACTCCATCGACCATCATATCAAGTATTTTTTTAGTGATCCACTACTTGTTATTTATAGTTTCTATATCAATCAATAAGATTTAGTTATTTTAAAAGGGTTTCCAATATCAGCCAATCAGATTCAAATTTTTTAGTGATCCACTCCATCGACACATCAGATTCAAGTATTTTTTTAGTGATCCACTACTTGTTTTTAATGGTGTTCTATATCAATCAATAAGATTTTAGTGATTTAAAGGGTTTCAATATCAGCCAATCAGATTCAGTATTTTTTAGTGATCCACTCCATCGACCAATCAGATTCAAGTATTTTTTTAGTGATCCACTACTTGTATTTTATGGTCCTCTAATCAATCATAAGATTTTAGTAGTGATTTTAAAGGGTTTCCAATATCAGCCAATTCAGATTCAAGTTTTTAGTGATCCACTCCATCGACCAAATCAGATTCAAGTATTTTTAGTGATCCACTACTTTATTTATGGTCCCTCTATATCAATCAATAAGATTTTAGTGATTTTAAAGGTTTCCAATACTCACATCAGATTCAAGATTTTTTTTAGTGATCCACTCATCGACCAATCATTCAAAGTATTTTTTTAGTGATCCACTACTTTTATTTATGGTCCTCTATATCAATCAATAGATTTTAGTGATTTTAAAGGTTCCAATATCAGCCAATCAGATTCAGAATTTTTTAGTGATCCACTCCATCGACCAATCAGTTCAATATTTTTTTAGTGATCCACTACTTGTTATTTTATGGTCCTCTATATCAATCAATAGATTTTAGTGATTTTAAAGGGTTTCCAATATCAGCCAATCAGATTCAAGATTTTTTAGTGATCCACTCCATCGACAATCAGATTCAAGTATTTTTTTTAGTGATCCACTACTTTATATTTTATGGTCCTCTATATCAATTATAAGATTTTTAGTGATTTTAAAGGTTTCCAATATCAGCCAATCAGATTCAAATTTTTTTAGTGATCCACTCCATCGACCAATCAATTCAAGTATTTTTTAGTGATCCACTACTTCTTATTTAATGGTCCTCATTCAATCAAATAAATTTTATGATTTTAAAGGGTTCCAATTCAGCCAATCAGATTCAAGTTATTTTTATGATCCACTCCATCGACCAATCAGATTCAGTATTTTTTTAGTGATCCACTACTTGTTATTTTATGGTACTCTATATCAATCAATAGATTTTAGTGATTTTAGGGTTTCCATATCAGCCAATCAGATTCAAGAATTTTTTTAGTGATCCACTCCATCGACCAATCAGATTCAAGTATTTTTTTAGTGATCCACTACTTGTTATTTTAGGTCCTCTATATCAATCATAAGATTTTAGTGATTTAAAAGGGTTTCCAATATCAGCCAATCAGATTCAAGAATTTTTTAGTGATCCACTCCATCGACCATCAGATTCAAGTATTTTTTAGTGATCCCTACTTGTTATTTTATGGTCTCTATATCAATCATACATTTTAGTGATTTTAAGAGGTTTCCATTACAGCCAATCGATTCAAGAATTTTTTAGTGATCCACTCCATGACTAATCAATTCAAGTATTTTTTTAGGGATCCACTACTTGTTATTTATGGTCTACATCAATCTAAGATTTTAGTATTTTAGGGTTTACAATATCAGCCAATCAGATTTCAGTATTTTTTGAGTGATCCACTCCATCGACCAACAGATTCAAGTATTTTTTTAGTGATCCACTACTTGTTATTTTATGGTCTCTATATCAATCATAATGATTTTAAAGGTTTCAATATCAGCCAATCAGATTCAAGTATTTTTTAGTGATCCACTCCATCGACCAATCATTATCAGTATTTTTTAGTGATCCACTACTTGTTATTTTATGGCCTCTATACAATCAATAAGATTTTAGTTTTTTAAAGGGTTTCCAATATCAGCCTCAGATTCAAGTAATTTTTAGTGATCCACTCCATCGCACCAATCAGTATTCAAGTTATTTTTTTTGGTGATCCACTACTTGTTATTTATGGTAATATCATCATCAATAAGATTTAGTATTTTAAAGGGGTTCAATATCAGCCATCAGATTCAAAATTTTTTAGTGATTCCACTCCATCGACCAATCAGATTCAAGTATTTTTTATTGATCCACACTTCTTATTTAATGGTCCTCTATATCAATCAATAAATTTAGTGATTTTAAAGGGTTTTCCAATATCAGCCAATCAGATTCAAGTCATTTTTTTTTTTTTGTGATCCACTACTTGTTATTTTATGGTCCTCTATTCAATCAATAGATTTAGTGATTTAAAAGGGTTCCAATATCGCCAATCAGATTCAAGTATTTTTAGTGATCCACTCCATCGACCAATCAGATTCAAGTATTTTTTTAGTGATCCCTACTTTTATTTAAGGTCCTCTATATCAATCAATAAGATTTTAGTGATTTTAAGGGTTTCCATATCAGCCAACAGATTCAAGTATTTTTTTAGTGTCCACTCCATCGACCAATCAGATTCAAGTTATTTTTTAGTGATCCACTACTTGTTATTTTATGGTCCTCTATATCAATCAATAAGATTTTTGTATTTAAAGGGTTTCCAATATCAGCCAAAGATTCAAGTATTTTTAGTGATCCACTCCATCGACCAATCAGATTCAAGTATTTTTTTATGTGATCCACTACTTGTATTTATGGTCCTCTATATCATTAATAAGATTTAGTGATTTTAAAGGTTTTCCAATATCAGCCAATCAGATTCAGAATTTTTTTGTGATCCACTTCCATCGACCAATCAGATTCAAGTATTTTTTTAGTGATCCACTACTTCTTTTAATGGTCTCTATTCACACAATCAATAAGATTTTAGTGATTTTAAAGGGTTTCCAATATCAGCCAATCAGATTCAAGTATTTTTTAGTGATCCACTCCACGACCATCAGATTCAAGTATTTTTTAGTGATCCACTACTTGTTTATTTTATGGTACTCTATATCAATCAATAAGATTTAGTGATTTTAAAGGGTTTCCAATATCACCAATCAGATTCTCAAGAATTTTTTAGTGATCCACTCATCGACCAATCATATCAAGTATTTTTTTAGTGACCACTACTTGTTATTTTATGGTCCTCTATATCAATCAATAAGATTGTGATTTTAAAGGGTTTCCAATATCAGCCATCAATTCAAGAATTTTTTAGTGATCCACTCCATCGACAATCAGATTCAAGTATTTTTTTAGTGATCCACTACTTGTTATTTTATGGTCCCTATATCAATCAAATAAGATTTTAGTGATTTTAAAGGGTTTCCAATATCAGCCAATCCGATTCAAATTTTTAGTGACCCACTCCATCGACCAATCAGATTCAAGTATTTTTTTAGTGATCCACTACTTGTTATTTTAGGGTACCTCTATATCACTAATAAGATTTTAGTGATTTTAAAGGGTTTTCCAATATCAGCCAATCAGATTCAGAATTTTTTAGTGATCCAACTCCATCGACTAATCAGATTCAAGTATTTTTTAAGTGATCCACTACTTGTTATTCTATGGTATATACATCAATCAATAAGATTTTAGTCATTTTAAGGGGTTTCAATATCAGCCAATCAGATTTCAGTTTTTTTTAGTGATCCACTCCTCGACCAATCAGATTCAAGTATTTTTTTAGTGATCCACTACTTGTTTATTTTATGGTCCCTATATCAATCAATAAATGATTTTAAAGGATTTACAACAATCATCCAATCAGATTCAAGTATTTTTAGTGATCCACTCCATCGACCAATCAGATTCAAGTATTTTTTTAGTGATCCACTACTTGTTATTTTATGGTCCTCATATCAATCATAAGATTTTAGTATTTTAAAGGGTTTCCATATCACAATCAGATTCAAGTAATTTTTAGTGATCCACTCCATCGACCAATCAGATTCAGTGTTTTTCTTGGTGTCCCTCCATGACCATCAGATTCAAGTATTTTTTGGTATACCACCTTGTTATTTTATGGTAATATACATCAATCAATAAGATTTTAGTCATTTTAAGGGGTTTACAATTCAGCCATCAGATTCAAGAATTTTTTTAGTGATTCACTCCATCGACCAATCAGATTCAAGTATTTTTTAGTGATCCCACTCCTATTTATTTAATGGTCCTCTATATCAATCAATAAATTTTAGTGATTTTAAAGGGTTTCCAATATCAGCCAATCAGATTCAAGATTTTTAGTGATCCACTCCATCGACCAATCAGATTCAAGTATTTTTTTAGTGATCCACTACTTGATATTTTATGGTCCTCTACATCAATTAATAAGATTTAGTGATTTTAAGGGTTTCCAATATCAGCCAATCAGTATCAGAATTTTTAGTGATCCACTCCATCGACCAATCAGATTCAAGTATTTTTTTAGTGATCCACTACTCCTTATTTATGGTCCTCTATATCAATCAATAAGATTTTAGTGATTTTAAAGGGTTTCCAATATCAGCCAATCAGATTCAGAATTTTTTAGTGATCCACTTCATCGACCAATCGATTCAAGTATTTTTTTAGTGATCCTACTTCTTATTTAATGTCCTCTATATCAATCAATAAGATTTTAGTGATTTTAAAGGTTTCCAATATCAGCCATCAGATTCAGAATTTTTTAGTGATCCCCCCATCGACCAACAGATTCAAGTATTTTTTTAGTGATCCACTACTTGTTATTTTATGGTCCTCTATATCAATCAATAAGATTTTAGTGATTTTAAGGGTTTCCAATACAGCCAATCAGATTCAAGTATTTTTTAGTGATCCACTCCATCGACCAATCAGATTCAAGTATTTTTTTAGTGATCCACTACTTGATTTTTTATGGTCCTCTATTCAATTAATAAGATTTTAGTGATTTTAAAGGATTTCCAATATCAGCCAATCAGATTCAAGAATTTTTAGTGATCCACTCATCGCCAATCAGATTCAAGTATTTTTTTTAGTGATCCACTACTTCTTATTTAATGGTCCTCTATACAATCAATAGATTTTAGTGATTTAAAGGGTTTCCAATATCAGCCAACAGATCAGATTCAAGTTATTTTTAGTGTCCACTCATCGACCAATCAGATTCAAGTATTTTTTAGTGATCCACTACTTGTTATTTTATGGTCCTCTATATCAATCAATAAGATTTTAGTGATTTTAAAGGGGTTTCCAATATCAGCCAACAGATTCAAGAATTTTTTAGTGATCCACTCCATCGACCAATCAGATTCAAGTATTTTTTTAGTGATCCACTACTTGTTATTTTATGGTCCTCTATATCAATCAATAAGATTTTTAGTGATTTTAAAGGGTTTCCAATATCAGCGCCAATCAGATTCAGAATTTTTTAGTGATCCACTCCATCGACCAATCAGATTCAAGTATTTTTTAGTGATCCACTACTTGTATTTTATGGTACTCTATCAATCAATAAGTTTTGTGTTTTAAAGGTTCCACTATCAGCCAATCAGATTCAAGAATTTTTAGTGATCCACTCCTGACACTAATCAGATTCAAGTATTTTTTTAGTGATCCACTACTTGTTATCTATGGTATATACATCAATCAATAAGATTTTAGTCATTTTAAGGGTTTCAATATCAGCCAATCAGATTCAGTATTTTTAGTGATCCACTCCATGACCAATCAGATTCAAGTATTTTTTTAGTGATCCACTACTGTTATTTATGGTCCTCTATATCAATCAATAATGTTTAAAAAGGATTTAAGCAATATCAGCCATCAGATTCAAGTATTTTTTAGTGATCCACTCCATCGACCAATCAGATTCAAGTATTTTTTTAGTGTCCACTACTTGTATTTTTATGGTCCTCTATATCAATCATGATTATTATTTTAAAGGTTTCCAATATAGACAATCAATTCATAATTTTAGTGTCCACTCATGACCAATCAGATCAAGTGTTTTTTGGTGATCCACTCCATGACCAATCAGATTCAAGTATTTTTGTGATCCACTACTTGTTATTTTATGGTAATATACATCAATCAATAAGATTTTAGTGTCATTTTAAGGGGTTTACATATCAGCCAATCAGATTCAAGATTTTTTAGTGATTCACTCCATCGACCAATCAGATTCAAGTATTTTTTTAGTGATCCACTACTTCTTATTAATGGTCCTCTATATCAATCAATAAAATTTTAGTGATTTTAAAGGGTTCCATATCAGCCAATCAGATTCAAGTATTTTTTTTTTGTGATCCACTACTTGTTATTTTATGGTCCTCTATATCAATCAATAGATTTTAGTGATTTTAAAGGGTTTCCAATATCAGCCATCAGATCAAGTATTTTGTAGTGATCCATCCATCGACCATTCGATTCAATATTTTTTTAGTGATCCACTACTGCTTATTTATGGTCCCTATATCAATCAATAAGATTTTATGATTTTAAAGGGTTTCCAATATCAGCCAAACAGATTCAAGTATTTTTTTAGTGATCACTCCATCGACCAATCAGATTCAAGTATTTTTTTAGTGATCCACTACTTGTATTTATGGTCCTCTATATCAATCAATAAGATTTAGTGATTTTAAAGGGTTTCCAATATCAGCCAATCAGATTCAAGTATTTTTAGTGATTCCACTCCATGACCAATCAGATTCAAGTATTTTTTTAGTGATCCACTACTTGTATTTATGGTCCTCTATATCAATTAATAAGATTTTTAGTGATTTTAAAGGATTCCAATATCAGCCAATCAGATTCAAGAATTTTTTAGTGATCCACTCCATCGACCAATCAGATTCAAGTATTTTTTTTAGTGATCCACTACTTCTTATTAATGGTCCTCTATATCAATCAATAAGATTTTAGTGATTTTAAAGGGTTTCCAATATCACGCAATCAGATTCAAGTATTTTTTAGTGATCCACTCCATCGACAATCAGATGTCAGTATTTTTTAGTGATCACTACTTGTTATTTATGGTACTCTATATCAATCAATAAGATTTAGTGATTTTAAAGGGTTTCCAATATCAGCCAATCAGATTCAAGAATTTTTTAGTGATCCACCCATCGACCAATCAGATTCAAGTATTTTTTTAGTGATCCCTACTTGTTATTTTATGGTCCTCTATATCAATCAATAAGATTTTAGTGATTTTAAAGGGTTTCCAATATCAGCAATCAGATTCAAGAATTTTTTTAGTGATCCACTCCAATCGACAATCAGATTCAAGTATTTTTTAGTGATCCACTACTTGTTTTTTATGGTCCTCTATATCAATCAATAAGATTTTAGTGATTTTAAAGGGTTTCCAATTCAGCCAATCAGATTCAGAATTTTTTAGTGATCCACTCCATCGCCAATCAGATTCAAGTATTTTTTTAGTGATCCACTACTTGTTATTTTATGGTACTCTATACAATCAATAAGATTTTAGTGATTTAAAGGGTTTCCATATCAGCCAATCAGATTCAAGAATTTTTTAGTGATCCACTCCATCGACTAATCAGATTCAAGTATTTTTAAGTGATCCACTACTTGTTATTCTATGGTAATATACATCAATCAATAAGATTTAGTCATTTTAAGGGGTTTACAATATCAGCCATCAGATTTCAGTATTTTTTGTGATCCACTCCATCGACCAATCAGATTCAAGTTTTTTTAGTGATCCACTACTTGTTATTTTATGGTCCTCTATATCAATCAATAATGATTTTAAAGGATTTACAATATCAGCCAATCAGATCAAGTATTTTTTAGTGATCCACTCCATCGACCAATCAGATTCAAGATTTTTTTAGTGATCCACTACTTGTTATTTTATGGTCCTCTATATCACTCAATAAGATTTTAGTTATTTTAAAGGGTTTCCAATCATCAGCCAATCGATTCAATTAATTTTTTTGATCCACTCCATCGACCAATCATTCAAGTGTTTCTTTGGTGATCACTCCATTGGCCAATCAGATTCAAGTTTTCTTTGGTGATCCACTACTTGTTATTTTATGGTAATATACAATCAATCAATAGATTTTAGTCATTTTAGGGGTTACAAATCAGCCAATCAGTTCAAGAATTTTTTTAGTGATTCACTCCATCGACCAATCAGATTCAAGTATTTTTTAGTGATCCACTACTTCTTATTTAATGGTCCTCTATATCAATCAATAAAATTTTAGTGATTTTAAAGGGTTTCCAATTCAGCCAATCAGATTCAAGTATTTTTTTGTGATCCACTACTTTGTTACTTTTATGGTCCTCTATATCAATCAATAAGATTTTGTGATTTTAAAGGGTTTCCAATATCAGCCAATCAGATTCAAGTATTTTGTAGTGATCCACTCCATCGACCAATCAGATTCAAGTATTTTTTTAGTGATCCACTACTTCTTATTTAATGGTCCTCTATTCAATCAATAAGATTTAGTGATTTTAAAGGGTTTCCAATATCAGCCAAACAGATTCAAGTATTTTTTAGTGATCCACTCCATCGACCAATCAGATTCAGTATTTTTTAGTGATCCACTATTGTTATTTTATGGTCCTCTATATCAATCAATAAGATTTTAGTGATTTTAAAGGGTTCCATATCAGCCAATCAGATCGATATTTTTTAGTGATCCACTCCATCGACCACAGATTCAAGTATTTTTTTAGTGATCCACTACTTGATATTTTATGGTCCTCTATATCAATTAATAAGATTTTAGTGATTTTAAAGGATTTCCAATATCAGCCAATCAGATTCAAGAATTTTTTAGTGATCCACCCATCGACCAATCAGATTCAAGTATTTTTTAGTGATCCACTACTTCTTATTTAATGGTCCTCTATATCAATCAATAAGATTTTAGTGATTTTAAAGGTTTCCAATATCAGCCAATCAGATTCAAGTATTTTTTAGTGATCCACTCATCGACCAATCAGATTCAAGTATTTTTTAGTGATCCACTACTGTTATTTTATGGTACTCTATATCAATCAATAAGATTTTGTATTTTAAAGGGTTTCCATATCAGCCAATCAGATTCAAGAATTTTTTTAGTGATCCACTCCATCGACCAATCAGATTCAAGTATTTTTTAGTGATCCACTACTTGTTATTTTATGGTCCTCTATATCAATCATAAGATTTTAGTGATTTTAAAGGGTTTCCAATATCAGCCAATCAGATTCAAGAATTTTTTAGTGATCCACTCCATCGACCAATCAGATTCAAGTATTTTTTTAGTGATCCACTACTTGTTATTTTATGGTCCTCTATATCAATCAATAAGATTTAGTGATTTTAAAGGGTTTCCAATATCAGCCAATCAGATTCAAGATTTTTTAGTGATCCACTCCATCGACCAATCAGATTCAAGTATTTTTTTGTGATCCACTACTTGTTATTTTATGGTCCTTTATATCAATCAATAAGATTTAGTGATTTTAAAGGGTTTCCAATATCAGCCAATCAGATTCAAGAATTTTTTAGTGATCCACTCCATCGACTAATCAGATTCAAGTATTTTTTAAGTGATCCACTACTTGTTATTCTATGGTAATATACATCAATCAATAAGATTTTAGTCATTTTAAGGGGTTTACAATATCAGCCAATCAGATTTCAGTATTTTTTAGTGATCCACTCCATCGACCAATCAGATTCAAGTATTTTTTTAGTGATCCACTACTTGTTATTTATGGTCCTCTATATCAATCAATAATGATTTTAAAGGATTACAATATCAGCCAATCAGATTCAAGTATTTTTAGTGATCCACTCCATCGACCAATCAGATTCAAGTATTTTTTTAGTGATCCACTACTTGTTATTTTATGGTCCTCTATATCAATCAATAAGATTTTAGTTATTTTAAAGGGTTTCCAATATCAGCCAATCAGTTCAAGTAATTTTTAGTGATCACTCCATCGACCAATCAGATTCAATGTTGTTTCTTTGGTGATCCACTCCATTGACCAATCAGATTCAAGTATTTCTTTGGTTATCCACTACTTGTTATTTTATGGTAATATACATCAATCAATAAGATTTGTCATTTTAAGGGGTTTACAATATCAGCCAATCAGATTCAGAATTTTTGTGATTCACTCCATCGCCAATCAGATTCAAGTATTTTTTTAGTGATCCACTACTCTTATTAATGGTCCTCTATATCAATCAATAAGATTTTAGTGATTTTAAAGGGTTTCCAATATCAGCCAATCAGATTCAAGAATTTTTTAGTGATCCCCTCCATCGACCAATCAGATTCAAGTATTTTTTAGTGATCCACTACTTGTTATTTTATGGTCCTCTATATCAATCAATAAGATTTTAGTGATTTTAGGGTTTCCATATCAGCCAATCAGATTCAAGTATTTTTTAGTGATCCACTCCATCGACCAATCAGATTCAAGTATTTTTTTAGTGATCCACTACTTGATATTTTATGGTCCTCTATATCAATTATAAGATTTTAGTGATTTTAAGGATTCCAATATCAGCCAATCAGATTCAAGAATTTTTAGTGATCCACTCCATCGACCAATCAGATTCAAGTATTTTTTTAGTAGTGATCCACTACTTCTTATTTAATGGTCCTCTATATCAATCAATAAGATTTTAGTGATTTTAAAGGGTTTCCAATATCAGCCAATCAGATTCAAGTATTTTTTAGTGATCCACTCATCACCAAATCAGATCAAGTATTTTTTTTTGATCCACTAACTTGTTATTTTATGGTACTCTATCAATCAATAAGATTTTAGTGATTTTAAAGGGTTTCCAATATCAGCCAATCAGATTCAAGATTTTTTTAGTGATCCCATCATCGACCAATCAGATTCAAGTATTTTTTAGTGATCCACTACTTGTTATTTTATGGTCCTCTATATCAATCAATAAGATTTTAGTGATTTTAAAGGGTTTCCAATATCAGCCAATCAGATTCAAGAATTTTTTAGTGATCCACTCCATCGACCAATCAGATTCAAGTATTTTTTAGTGATCCACTACTTGTTATTTTATGGTACTCTATATCAATCAATAAGATTTTAGTGATTTTAAAGGGTTTCCAATATCAGCCAATCAGATTCAAGAATTTTTTAGTGATCCACTCCATCGACTAATCAGATTCAAGTATTTTTTAAGTGATCCACTACTTGTTATTCTATGGTAATATACATCAATCAATAAGATTTTAGTCATTTTAAGGGGTTTACAATATCAGCCAATCAGATTCAGTATTTTTAGTGATCCACTCCATCGACCAATCAGATTCAAGTATTTTTTAGTGATCCACTACTTGTTATTTATGGTCCTCTATATCAATCAATAATGATTTAAGGATTACAATATCAGCCAATCAGATTCAAGTATTTTTTAGTGATCCACTCCATCGACCAATCGATTCAAGTATTTTTTTAGTGATCCACTACTTGTTATTTATGGTCCTCTATATCAATCAATAAGATTTTAGTTATTTTAAAGGTTTCCAATATCAGCCAATCAGATTCAAGTAATTTTTTAGTGATCCACTCCATCGACCAATCAGATTCAAGTGTTTCTTTGGTGATCCACTCCATTGACAATCAGATTCAAGTATTTCTTTGGTGATCACTACTTGTTATTTTATGGTAATATACATCAATCAATAAGATTTTAGTCATTTTAGGGGTTTACATATCAGCCAATCAGATTCAAGAATTTTTTAGTGATTCACTCCATCGACCAATCAGATTCAAGTATTTTTTAGTGATCCACTACTTCTTATTTAATGGTCCTCTATATCAATCAATAAAATTTTAGTGATTTTAAAGGGTTTCCAATATCAGCCAATCAGATTCAAGTATTTTTTTTGTGATCCATACTTGTTATTTTATGGTCTCTCTATATCAATCAATAATTTTAGTGATTTTAAAGGGTTTCCAATACAGCCAATCAGATTCAAGTATTTTGTAGTGATCCACTCACTCATCGACCAATCAGATTCAAGTATTTTTTTAGGTCCACTACTTCTTATTTAATGGTCCTCTATATCAATCAATAAGATTTTAGTGATTTTAAAGGGTTTCCAATATCAGCCAAACAGATTCAAGTATTTTTTAGTGATCCACTCCATCGACCAATCAGATTCAAGTATTTTTTAGTGATCCACTACTTGTTATTTTATGGTCCCTATATCAATCATAGATTTTAGTGATTTTAAAGGGTTTCCAATATCAGCCAATCAGATTCAAGTATTTTTAGTGATCCACCCATCCCGAACATCAGATTCAGTATTTTTTAGTGATCCACTACTTGATATTTTATGGTCCTCTATATCAATTAATAAGATTTTAGTGATTTTAAAGGATTTCCAATATCAGCCAATCAGATTAAAGAATTTTTTAGTGATCCACTCCATCGACCAATCAGATTCAAGTATTTTTTTAGTGATCCACTACTTCTTTTTAATGGTCCTCTATATCAAAATAAGATTTTAGTGATTTTAAAGGGTTTCCAATATCAGCCAATCAGATTCAAGTATTTTTAGTGATCCACTCCATCGACCAATCAGATTCAAGTATTTTTTTAGTGATCCACTACTTGTTATTTTATGGTACTCTATATCAATAAGATTTTGTGATTTTAAAAGGGTTTCCAATCAGCCAATCAGATTCAAGAATTTTTTAGTGATCACACTCCATCGACCAATCAGATTCAAGTATTTTTTTAGTGATCCACTACTTGTTATTTTATGGTCCTCTATATCAATCAATAAGATTTTAGTGATTTTAAAGGGTTCCAATATCAGCCATCAGATTCAAGAATTTTTTAGTGATCCACTCCATCGACCAATCAGTTCAAGTATTTTTTTAGTGATCCACTACTTGTTATTTTATGGTCCTCTATATCAATCAATAAGATTTTAGTGATTTTAAAGGGTTTCCAATATCAGCCAATCAGATTCAAGAATTTTTTAGTGATCCACTCCATCGACCAATCAGATTCAGTTTTTTTTAGTGATCCACTACTTGTTTTTTTATGGTACTCTATATCAATCAATAAGATTTAGTGATTTAAGGGTTTCCAATATCGCCAATCAGAATTCAAGATTTTTTAGTGATCCACTCCATCGACTAATCAGATTCAAGTATTTTAAGTGATCCACTACTTGTTATTCTATGGTAATATACATCAATCAATAAATTTTAGTCATTTTAGGGGTTTACAATATCAGCCAATCAGATTCAGTATTTTTTAGTGATCCACTCCATCGACCAATCAGATTCAAGTATTTTTTTAGTGATCCACTACTTGTTATTTTATGGTCCCTATATCAATCAATAATGATTTATAAGGATTTACAATATCAGCCAATCAGATTCAAGTATTTTTAGTGATCCACTCCATCGACCAATCAGATTCAAGTATTTTTTTAGTGATCCACTACTTGTTATTTTATGGTCCTACTTATCATCAATAAGATTTTAGTTATTTTAAAGGGTTTCCAATATCAGCCAATCAGATTCAAGTAATTTTTAGTGATCCACTCCATCGACCAATCAGATTCAAGTGTTTTTTTAGTGATCCACTCCATTGACCAATCAGATTCAGTATTTCTTTGGTGATCCACTACTTGTTATTTTATGGTAATATACATCAATCAATAAGATTTTAGTCATTTTAAGGGGTTTACAATATCAGCCAATCAGATTCAAGTATTTTTTAGTGATTCACTCCATCGACCAATCAGATCAAGTACTTAGTTTTTAGTGACCACTACTTCTTATTAACTGGTCTCTCTATATCATCACTAAAATTTTATGTGAAAAAAATACTTGAATCTGATTGGTCGATGGAGTGGATCACAAAAAATACTTGAATCTGATTGGCTGATATTGGAAACCCTTTAAAATCACTAAAATCTTATTGATTGATATAGAGGACAGACCATAAATAACACGTAGTGGATCACTAAAAATACTTGAATCTGATTGGTCGATGGAGTGGATCACTAAAAAATCTTGAATCGATTGGCTGATATTGTAAATCCTTTAAAATCATATTGATTGATATAGAGGACCATAAAATAACAAGTAGTGGATCACTAAAAAAATACTTGAATCGGATTGGTCGATGGAGTGGATCACTAAAAAATACTGAAATCTGATTGGCTGATATTGTAACCCCTTAAAATGACTAATCTTATTGATTGATGTTATTCCAAGAATAACAAGTAGTGGATCACTAAAAAATACTTGAATCTGATTAGTCGATGGAGTGGATCACTAAAAAATTCTGAATCTGATTGGCTGATATTGGAAACCCTTTAAAATCACTAAAATCTTATTGATTGATATAGAGTACCATAAAATAAACAGTAGTGGATCACTAAAAATACTTGAATCTGATTGTGCGATGGAGTAATCACTAAAAATTCTTGAATCTGATTGGCTGATATTGAAACCCTTTAAAATCACTAAAATCTTATGTTGATATAGAGGACCATAAATAACAGTAGTGGATCACAAAAAATACTTGAATCTGATTGGTCGTTGGAGTGGATCACTAAAAATTCTTGAATCTGATTGGCTGATATTGGAAACCCTTTAAAATCACTAAAAATCTTATTGATTGATATGAGGACCATAAATAACAATTAGTGGATCACTAAAAAATACTTGATCTGATTGTCGTGGAGTGGATCACTAAAAAATTCTTGAATCTGATTGGCTGATTGGAAACCCTTTAAAATCACTAAAATCTTATTGATTGATATAGAGTACCATAAATAACAAGTAGTGGATCACTAAAAAATACTTGAATCTGATTGGTCGATGGAGTGGATCACTAAAAAATACTGATCTGATTGGCTGATATTGGAACCCTTTAAACACTAAATCTATTGATTGTATGAGGACCATTAAATAGAAGTAGTGGATCACTAAAAAAATACTTGAATCTGATTGGTCGATGGAGTGGATCACTAAAAAATTCTTAATCTGATTGGCTGATATTGGAAATCCTTTAAAAAACTAAAATTTATTAATTGATATAGAGGACCATAAATATCAAGTAGTGGATCACTAAAAAATACTTGAATCTGATTGGTCGATGGAGTGTCACTAAAAAATACTTGAATCTGATTGGCTGATATTGGAAACCCTTTAAATCACTAAAATCTTATTGATTGATATAGAGACCATAAAATAACAAGTAGTGGATCACTAAAAAAAACTTGAATCGGATTGGTCGATGGGTGGATCACTAAAAAATACTTGAATCTGTTTGGCTGATATTGGAAACCCTTAAAATCACTAAAATCTTATTGATTGATTAGAGACCATTAAATAGAAGTGTGGATCACTAAAAATACTTGAATCTGATTGGTCGATGGAGTGGATCACTACAAAATACTTGAATCTGATTGGCTATCTTAATTAATGGTCCTCTATATCAATCAATAGTGTATATGATTTTAAAGGATTTCCAATATCAGCCAATCAAGATTTCAAGTATTTTTTAGTGATCCCCTCCATCGACCAATCAGATTCAAGTATTTTTTTTAGTGATCCACTACTTGTTATTTATGGTTCTCTATATCAATCAATAAGATTTTAGTATTTTAAAGGGTTTCCATCATATCAGCCCAATCAGATTCAAGAATTTTTTTAGTGATCCACTCCATCTCGACCAATCAGATTCAAGTATTTTTTTAGATCCACTACTTGTTATTTATGGTTTCTATATCAATCAATAAGATTTTAGTGATTTTAAAGGGTTTCAATATCAGCATCAGATTCAAGATTTTTTAGTGATCCCTCCATCGCCAATCAGATTCAAGTATTTTTTTAGTGATCCACTACTTGTTATTTATGGTCTTATATCATCAATAGATTTAAGTGATTTTAAAGGGTTTCCAATATCAGCCAATCAGATTCAAGATTTTTAGTGATCCACTCCATCGACAATCAGATTCAAGTATTTTTTTAGTGATCCACTACTTGTTATTTTATGGTCCTCATATCAATCATAAGATTTTAGTGATTTTAAAGGGTTTCAATATCAGCCAATCAGATTCAGAATTTTTTTAGTGATCCACTCCATCGACCTCAGATTCAAGTATTTTTTTAGTGATCCACTACTTGTTATTTTATGGTCCTCTATATCAATCAATAAGATTTTTAGTGATTTTAAAGGGTTTCCAATATCAGCCCAATCAGATTCAAGTATTTTTTAGTGACCACTCCATCGACCATCAGATTCAAGTATTTTTTTAGGTGATCCACTACTTGTTATTTATGGTCCTATATCAATCAATAAGATTTTAGTATTTATAAGGGTTTCCAATATCAGCCATCAGATTCAGTATTTTTTAGTGATCCACTCCATCGACCAATCAGATTCAAGTATTTTTTTTTAGTGATCCACTACTGTTTTTTATGGCCTCTATATCAATCAATAAGATTTTAGTTTTAAAGGTTTCCAATATCACCATCAAATTCAGTATTTTTAGTGATCCACTCATCGCCAATCAGATTCAAGTTTTTTTGTGATCCACTCCTGACCATCAGATTCAAGTATTTTTTGTGATCCACTACTTGTTATTTTATGGTACTATACATATCAATAAGATTTTAGTATTTTAAAGGGGTTTACAATATCAGCCAATCAGATTCAGATTTTTTTTAGTGATCCACTCCATCGACCAATCAGATTCAAGTATTTTTAGTGATCCACTACTTGTTATTTATGGTCCTCTCTATATCATCAATAAGATTTTAGTGATTTTAAAGGGTTCAATATCAGCCAATCAGATTCAAGAATTTTTTAGTGATCCACTCCATCGACCAATCAGATTCAAGTATTTTTTTAGTGATCCACTACTGTTTTTTATGGTCCTCTATATCAATCAATAAGATTTTAGTGATTTTAAAGGGTTTCCAATATCAGCCAATCAGATTCAATTATTTTTAGTGATCCACTCCATCGACCAATCAGATTCAAGTATTTTTTTAGTGATCCATACTTTTATTTATGGTCCTCTATATCAATCAATAAATTTAGTGATTTAAAGGTTTCCAATATCAGCCAATCAGATTCAAGTATTTTTTAGTGATCCACTCCATCGACCATCAGATTCAAGTATTTTTTTAGTGATCCACTACTTGTTATTTATGTTTCTATATCAATCAATAAGATTTAGTTATTTTAAAGGGTTTCCAATATCAGCCAATCAGATTCAGAATTTTTTAGTGATCCACTCCATCGACAATCAGATTCAAGTATTTTTTTAGTGATCCACTACTTGTTTTTATGGTGTTCTATATCAATCAATAAGATTTTAGTGATTTAAGGGTTTCAATATCAGCCAATCAGATTCAAGTATTTTTTAGTGATCCACTCCATCGACCAATCAGTTCAAGTATTTTTTTAGTGATCCACTACTTGTATTTTATGGTCCTCTAATCAATCAATAAGATTTTAGTGATTTTAAAGGGTTTCCAATATCAGCCATCAGATTCAAGTTTTTAGTGATCCATCCATCGACCAATCAGATTCAAGTATTTTTAGTGATCCACTACTTTATTTATGGTCTCTATATCAATCAATAAGATTTTAGTGATTTTAAAGGGTTTCCAATATCAGCATCAGATTCAAGAATTTTTTTAGTGATCCACTCATCGACCAATCATTCAAGTATTTTTTTAGTGATCCACTACTGTTTATTTATGGTCCTCTATATCAATCAATAAGATTTTAGTGATTTTAAAGGGTTTCCAATATCAGCCAATCAGATTCAAGAAATTTTTTAGTGATCCACTCCATCGACCAATCAGTTCAAGTATTTTTTTAGTGATCCACTACTTGTTATTTATGGTCCTCTATATCAATCAATAAGATTTTAGTGATTTTAAAGGGTTTCCAATATCAGCCAATCAGATTCAAGTATTTTTTAGTGATCCACTCCATCGACCAATCAGATTCAAGTATTTTTTTAGTGATCCACTACTTTTATTTTATGGTCCTCTATATCAATATAAGATTTTAGTGATTTTAAAGGATTTCCAATATCAGCCAATCAGATTCAAATTTTTTTAGTGATCCACTCCATCGACCAATCAGATTCAAGTATTTTTTAGTGATCCACTACTTCTTATTTAATGGTCCTCTATATCAATCAATAAATTTTAGTGATTTTAAAGGGTTCCAATTCAGCCAATCAGATTCAAGTATTTTTATTGATCCACTCCATCGACCAATCAGATTCAAGTATTTTTTAGTGATCCACTACTTGTTATTTTATGGTACTCTATATCAATCAATAGATTTTAGTGATTTTAGGGGTTTCCAATATCAGCCAATCAGATTCAAGAATTTTTTTAGTGATCCACTCCATCGACCAATCAGATTCAAGTATTTTTTTAGTGATCCACTACTTGTTATTTTAGGTCCTCTATATCAATCAATAAGATTTTAGTGATTTTAAAGGGTTTCCAATATCAGCCAATCAGATTCAAGAATTTTTTAGTGATCCACTCCATCGACCATCAGATTCAAGTATTTTTTAGTGATCCACTACTTGTTATTTTATGGTCTCTATATCAATCAATAGATTTAGTGATTTTAAGGGTTTCCATATCAGCCAATCGATTCAAGAATTTTTTTAGTGATCCACTCCATCGACAATCAATTCAAGTATTTTTAGGTGATCCACTACTTGTTATTTATGGTATAACATCAATCTAAGATTTTAGTATTTTAGGGTTTCAATATCAGCCAATCAAGATTTCAGTATTTTTTAGTGATCCACTCCATCGACCAACAGATTCAAGTATTTTTTTAGTGATCCACTACTTGTTATTTTATGGTCCTCTATATCAATCAATAAGTGATTTTAAAGGTTTCAATATCAGCCAATCAGATTCAAGTATTTTTAGTGATCCACTCCATCGACCAATCAGTTATCAGGTATTTTTTAGTGATCCACTACTTGTTATTTATGGTCCTCTATACAATCAATAAGATTTTAGTTTTTTAAAGGGTTTCCAATATCAGCCTCAGATTCAAGTATTTTTAGTGATCCACTCCATCGACTCAATCAAGTTTTTTTTGTATCACCCATTGACCATCAGATCAATAGTTTTTTTGGTGATCCACTACTGTGTTATTTATGGTAATATCATCATCAATAAGATTTTAGTATTTTAAAGGGTTTACAATATCAGCCATCAGATTCAATAAATTTTTTTAGTGATCCACTCCATCGACCAATCAGATTCAAGTATTTTTTATGATCCACACTTCTTATTTAATGGTCCTCTATATCAATCAATAAATTTAGTGATTTTAAAGGGTTTCCAATATCAGCCAATCAGATTCAAGTATTTTTTTTTTTTTGTGGATCCACTACTTGTTATTTTATGGTCCTCTATATCAATCAATAGATTTAGTGATTTAAAGGGTTTCCAATATCAGCCAATCAGATTCAAGTATTTTTAGTGATCCACTCCATCGACCAATCAGATTCAAGTATTTTTTTAGTGATCCCTACTTTTATTTAGGTCCTCTATATCAATCAATAAGATTTAGTATTTTAAGGGTTTCCAATATCAGCCAACAGATTCAAGTATTTTTTAGTGATCCACTCCATCGACCATCAGATTCAAGTATTTTTTAGTGATCCACTACTTGTTATTTTATGGTCCTCTATATCATCAATAAGATTTTGTGATTTAAAGGGTTTCCAATATCAGCCAAGATTCAAGTATTTTTAGTGATCCACTCCATCGACCAATCAGATTCAAGTATTTTTTTAGTGATCCACTACTTGATATTTATGGTCCTATACACTTAATAAGATTTAGTATTTTAAAGGTTTCCAATATCAGCCAATCAAGATTCGAATTTTTTGTGATCCACTCCATCGACCAATCAGATTCAAGTATTTTTTTAGTGATCCACTACTTCTTTTAATGGTCCTCTATTCAATCAATCAATAAGATTTTAGTGATTTTAAAGGGTTTCCAATATCAGCCAATCAGATTCAAGTATTTTTTAGTGATCCACTCCACGACCAATCAGATTCAAGTATTTTTTTAGTGATCCACTACTTTGTTATTTTATGGTACTCTATATCAATCAATAAGATTTTAGTGATTTTAAAGGGTTTCCAATATCAGCCAATCAGATTCAAGATTTTTTTAGTGATCCACTCCATCGACCAATCATTCAAGTATTTTTTTAGTGATCCACTACTTGTTATTTTGGTCCTCTATATCAATCAATAAGATTTAGTGATTTAAAGGGTTTCCAATATCAGCCATCAATTCAAGTATTTTTTAGTGATCCACTCCATCGACAATCAGATTCAAGTATTTTTTTAGTGATCCACTACTTGTTATTTTATGGTCCTCTATATCAATCAATAAGATTTTAGTGATTTTAAAGGGTTTCCAATATCAGCCAATCAGATTCAAGAATTTTTTAGTGATCCACTCCATCGACCAATCAGATTCAAGTATTTTTTTAGTGATCCACTACTTGTTATTTTAGGTACTCTATATCAATCAATAAGATTTAGTGATTTTAAAGGTTTCCAATATCAGCCAATCAGATTCAGAATTTTTAGTGATCCACTCCATCGACTAATCAGATTCAAGTATTTTTTAAGTGATCCACTACTTGTTATTCTATGGTAATATACATCAATCAATAAGATTTTAGTCATTTTAAGGGGTTTACAATATCAGCCAATCAGATTTCAGTATTTTTTAGTGATCCACGTCCTCTTGAATCTGATTGGCTGATATTGGAAACCCTTTAAAATCACTAAAATCTTATTGATTGATATAGAGGACCAATCAGATTCAAGTATTTTTTTAGTGATCCACTACTTGTTATT